>CM040244.1:15849454-15885453 GCA_022545495.1 Chrysanthemum lavandulifolium | reverse complement strand
ATGCTAGCAACATAGCACAAGACCACACATTATAATTTTCACCCTTTTAATTTGATAGACACAATGCTTAGGGTGGCGAGTCATTAGGATGCAAATGTAAGGGATTACTAAGATCCAATTTGCTAATCAAAGTAACAGGCTCATCAGCCTCATATTCCTCATCAGTATAACCATAAACAGACATACTGAAAAATAAGCAAATAAAACAAGCACACAAGAAAAAAACAAGAAGGTAGTTCCCAGGCTTCCTTGCCACTCAAGGTGGTAGGTCAAGGGCAGATCACTCTAAATCAAGAACTACAACTAAAACAGATAAACTGCACTCCAACAGCAATCACAATCACCTCCAACAATCTCAACTCCTACTCCCCGTCAATCTAAACAAGAAACAAGAGTAAAGAAAGATAAAGAGTGTGAGAGGTGTTACAGTGCACGCAAATCCAGAAAGCAGCGGAACAAGAACCCAGATTATGACTCTTGAGACAAGAATCACAACCCACACGATCTCAATCAACCCAGAACCACCAAGATTCACCAGTAAGAATCAAGAATACCAAGAACCAACCACCAATCGAAGCTAGAGATCAAAACCCCCAAAAATATCCAAACCCTAATTTTCTCAAAAATTAGGCGTTTTGTACAATCTTTTAGAATTGATCAATTAGAGTCAAAAGACACTAATTAAACACAAGTATTTAGGTTTAATCAAACTAATTTGAAAAATCCCCAAATTTTTGAAACCCTAATTTTCCCAAGGCGAGTAACCTGTCTCTGATACCATGTAGGAAAACAGAATTTAAACCCAGAAACCAACAAATGAAGCAAAGATGTATATTCACAAGTGATAATTTATTTGGTTTTATACATATTACATATATCATACTACTTATAAAACATTTAGCACCTTATCTCCTAAATTTTTTTAAGATGTCATTAATGTGTTTTTTAAGCATTACAAATTTTAATGCATAATCTACACAATACATAGCTTTTACTAATTTATCTTCCACAACATTTTAATGCTTCATTTATTATTATTTTTTAAATTAGTATAGTTTTAATGCAAAAATGCACATATAAATGAATATGATTTTAAAATGCATGCAAAACTACAAAGTTCCAAAACTATTATTATATCGTAAGAGTGTTTCGAGCATCAATCTAAATAAATTTTGAATTATTTTAAATAAAATTAAACACAAAAATAAAAAACGGTTTTTTGTAAAAATCTGAACAATTTTTTTGAAGACAAATAATGCAAATGTGCAAAGTGCTAATTCAATGATTAATATATTAGTATATTAATTATTATACTTTTCATGGATAATTAGATTGCTTAAACATGTAAGTTTTCTTTACATTATAAGCATTCTTTTATTTATATCTTCCATTCGATGTGGGACAAGTGATATAAACAATATTAATTATACAAACATTTTCATAAATGTATATTTTAGAAGATGTATATGCTATAAGCACTCTTTTATTTATATCTTTTTATCTATATGGACATGCATAATAAACACTATTAATGATACAAACATGTTCAAAAATATATTTTATTTACTTATTACGAGGTGTTGATTATTACATATATATTTCATAAAAAAAATATTTATCCTTACTTGTGACTACGGACCACTATCAACTAATTTGACCATAACCCTATAACATTATTGACTACCGCGACGCAAAATCACACCACTTTCAATTGTTTTTATATGAATTAGTTTGATATTATCCATCACTTTTTCTAAAGTTACTCAAACTTATTATATTTTCGCTATTGGTAAAGTTATTGTAAGAGAAGACATAAATTTAAAAACATTTTTTGCCGAAAATTTTATTACTTGATAATAGCCGCAACGCAAGTCTGATTCTACTATAATATTTTAAAGAGTTGAAATATACGACATGAAACTTTTGGCATCCGCAAATTTATCATCACATAAAATGTTTCAGATTATGAAATATGGTTTATTGAAATTTTTTATTTTAGTGTACCGCCACCGTATCGCGAAAGATCACAAGATTTGGTTATTTTTCTGGAATATTACATTATTTTCAATTTACACAATTATAATCGATAAGTATTTCCAAAGTAACTTTTAAACAACAAATTACTCACATATCGATCATGTGACTTTTCATCTTTAAAATTTTATAAAGACATGAAAAGAACATAATAATTAGTAAATGAATGTATCTAACATGGGCAAAGTGTTTATTACTCATGATTCTCACATGTAGTGTTTTTATATATGATGTGTCAGAAGCCTTTTAGAGCATCCACTATGATAAACCTTTTATAAAGGTTTATACAATAACACATCACTAATTTTTAGACCTTTTGATATTATAAACCTACATTTACTATGGTATAAATCTTTACAATTTCATAAAATGTCTTATAGAACAAAATGCATTAAATGTATTAAATTTATAAAGATGTTCAAGAATTAGGACCTCTTCATGCTACATAAACATAAAATGATTGTCCACTATGGTTGAAATGAAACATAAACCTTTTCATTTTCTTTAGACCTTTTTCATAAACCTACCATACTGGATGCCCTTAGATTTACATAAAAATGATAAAATCAAACTATTAATGCAAGTGTAGTAATGAACAATTAATCACTAAGTTTTCTTCATCTTTTGCATTTATTGTTAACATAGTATATGAAAATATTGTTTCAACTTTCAAAAACCATCATCAAACTCGAAATGATGCCATGAAAATACTACGCTTAATCTTGAAATCCCTTCATGATCATAAGTTCAACCATGTTAGTATAACTTTAGTTACAATACTACATGTGACAACAAATTTGCAAAGATATAAATTCATACATTTCAATAAGCACGTTACATGCATGTATATATAATCTGATCCCAACAGATTAACACACAACCAATTGTTAGTTAATTTCTCAAATAAAAAACAAATGAACTTTGAGTTTTATTGCAATATGCTTATAAGTTATAAATATCTACTTCTCTCGAAACTCAACGTTTAGTAAAGAAACATAATGGCCAGTACTGTAATATTTAACCAAGGAAGTCATATATTTTAGCATTACCCGTGGATTGTGTTTCATCAACAATAACATTAATGTTCATTTGGTGAACCAATTCATGTAGCTAGAATTATTGTTAAAATCTTTGTAATTGGCAAATTAGAACACATAAATTAAAACATGGAGGCCCTTCAGAGGTGGAGATAAGAGGAGGGCAGGGTGGGCACGTGCTTCCCTAGCGAAAAAGAATTGCATTGTAAATTTTCATAAAATATCTGACTATTTTTATAATTTGCCATCAATTTATAGTGTAGTTTCTAAAAATTGTCAAAGTTTGTCTCCTTCGACCATAACGTTTTGGCCCTGCCCGTGAGGCCCATGCATGTTATACACGTCTCACGATGTTTGTATTCTAAAATAAGTAATTGAAACAGAAGTACATCAATATGTTCACTGAAGACCAAGCTTTCATTTTGAAATTATTATCGATATTCCAATCGTGCTTTCGAATATAAATTTCTCCAAAATTTGGATTGAGAAACAGAAGTCCAAGAAGTCAAAGTTAACCACATGTAACCTAGTACAAAGGTGAAAACTTATTTTCAAAAAGACAAATAAACAACACATGTACCTCATAAATAATAATTTTGGTCAAAAGAAGTGACTTACCATTCAAGTTTTGGTAACTATCTTTCTTCCATTAGCATCAATTTTCTCGAATATATTTTGTGTCTCCCGTGTGCATGCATTATCCTGCATCACAACCAAATAAAGTGTGTTAATATTAGAGCATCTCCAATGCACTCATTTCAGTTTAATATTTTGTCATATTATCGCCACTTCATTATCTCATCGCTTTATACAAAACTTTCACAAGCATTGAACTTTACATAGTTTAATAAATTTCCACCTCATTATACTGTTTTATTTACCTACATAATTTACGATATACAAATCATTTATCTATTGACACTAAAAATACTATGGTCTATGTATATTCAATTGATTATAATTTACTATAGACAAGACTTAAAAATAAGATGACTTACGAAATATTTATGTCGCATAACTCAAAAGTACTAAGAAATAGAATAACTTACAAAATATGAAATAGAAATAGTTGTAGAACCTTAATCGAACTTAGTTATAGTTATAACCTATCTAAGACTTTAAACTGCTATTTTAAGCAAAATAAAATAAATCATACAGCAAACTATCATTACTCTAAAATTATCATCATTTTAAAAACTGTTACACAGACATGTTACGCAATGAATCAACAAATAAAATGAGAGACTCAACATAAAAAAAAGGAGTAAGTGAATATACTGGCCCACAGGCACATTTGATGTTTGTTAAGAGAAGAGTCAAATTATATGAACGAGTAAGGTGGAAGTTTCACAATGGATTACATGCATAATTGGTCTTGTTATACTTGCCACCTATACTAATTATGGATGCCCTTAGGGGGGAAATCATATGATAAAGAAAGATGAAGCATAATCAAGATAGAAAAAAAGAGATAAATAATGTAATCAGCTAGTCTCACAGAGATTAAACATTTATGATGAAAGATAGAAACTGATAAACAATTGCAAATTGCAAAGCAAGAAATAAACACAATGGTGCTACAAATGAACGTACGGCTATGGTTCTTTAAACAATAGCATGGACCTCAGGTTCTTTAAATTTCAATTTCAAAAGTTTAAGGAACAAATTTAAAAACAAAAACTTGTTATGAAAGGTGATAGATTTTTTAAAAACGTTTCAACATTAGTTAAGATAGTGGTTTAACTTTCTTATATTAACTCATTGACCCAACATGTATTTCATAAAACCGTTTCTTAAAAGTTTTTGGTTGACCAACTTATTAAATGACATTTTAAAGTTTGTTAAGATTACTAAAAATAACTTTGCAGTTCATCATGACATGTGGCAACCCTGTTTTTTTGAATTCTTGCATATGAAATCGTCAAGTTATAAAGTTTACAAAACTAATTCAGTCAATAGCATTAAATATAAAATCATTACAGGTCGATCGTCCAAACTTAAGGTATCCAAGGTTTGTTATGTGTAGACTGTTTTAACAATGAAGAGTTTATTATAATCGATGCTATATATCAAAGCTAGACTAATACGGTGATAGTTGTATAGTTAGTTTGCTTTTAAAATGTTTCTTAGATCCTTAGAAAATTATTTTAGCAAAGTATTTTTAGCAATGAAGAGTTTACTATAATCGATGCTATATATCAAAGCTAGACTAATACCGTGATTGCTGTATAGTTAGTTTGCTTTTAAAACGTTTCTTAGATCCTTAGAAAATTATTTTAGCAAAGTATTTTTAACTATGAAGTGTTCAATGTTTTGCATTTTATTAACAAACGTTGTGGAGTAATGATTCCATTTCTTATATTTAAAAATATCTATTCTTAGTCCATTCATAATGACTCATGAGTGAACCATGCTTGACTATTCTAAATTTCTAATGATGAATTTATAGAACTTTATGACACCCATGAGGGGTATAATCGAATCATTTGATTTTGAATTCTACATTGACGGTAAGAAAAAGTTTTGTGAACGAATAATGTTTCTTTTTTATGCTTAATGAGACATTCTGATACCAATAAATGACTATTTAAAGTAATTACTTTGTTAGTCCCTAACACCAACTTTAAACCTTTTACTTCCACAAAAATGAACCACAAATCTACTTCTCTTCAAATTACAACGATTAAAAAATCTTTTATATAACAAACAAAAACCTTTTTAACATAAAGATTTTTAAAACTTCCCAATAAGGTGATAACTGAATCAACCGAATTTTGTTTTAAAATATATTTAAAAGGAAAAAAAAGCTAAAAGGTAATAACACAAGGTATACTAATCTCTAACTTTTTTTTTTATATGAAAATGAATTGTATGCTTAAAACTAAAACCTAAATTTAAACCTAAAGATGTGATTGGTTAATTTGAAAACTTAATTGCTTAAAATGATGAGAGAGAATAAGTGTACAACACTTGTCATGAATTATATGGATGAGGTCTAATAGTAGGTCCATGTTTTAGGTCTATATATCAACACTCTTTTATATATAAACCGATTTAGGGTTTTGTTATATCGTTAGTTTCTATCTATCCAAGTGACTTGATATTAGACAACTTATGATCATATGCACTCACTGTGGTAGTACAGGTTAAATCATTATCAAATTTCAAGATGCTTTTAGTTTCTATGGGTTTACAAAGTCTTTTAGTTGTAGTTTCTCAATTATTGTTTGAGAGTAGTTCTTAACGAGCGCAACCCGGGTGTTGCTGCTTTTTTGGCGGAGCTTGGATTTTAAAATTTTAGTTATTTGGGTTAACTTGCAAGCGTACTTCTGAATGGATTTAAACCAGTTGTTATTGATATAGCCGCATTAGGTTTTGTATCTTTAAAAGGTTTACTATTCGTGTTCGGGTTAACCTGAATATGAGTAGAACAATTAAAAAAATGGCGTAATTCAATATTTTTATAAAGGTGATTTATAAAAATATATGAAAATTATTAAGGGAAAAAAAACTTATTCGGGTCAATCGTGTTGAACTGAATTTGCGTTAGACAAATATTTTCCAACCGATACCCGACTCTGTTTAGTATTCGGGTTGACCCGAATAACCAGATTTAAATATTTGCTCCGGGTAACCCTACTTGAATGGGATTTTTCGGGTTCGGGTTAGGTTTTAAGTTATATGCTATCTAAAGGTCTTATGAAAATAAGTTAACAAGGTTGATCATACCCAAATTGTTGAGAAAATTAGGGAGTTTGAAAAGCTCCTTATGGATGGGAAAGCTACTCTTGTTGAGGATAATGGAAATCCTATTATAAAGGTTGCTTATACGTCTGTTACTAAGAGGGTTAACCCATTCACTAAGGTGGGAGAGATTGTGGATTCTGATAGTGATGAAGAGGTGGTTGAGAACACCTTTGATGAGTCGAGTAATCTATTTGGTGGTGGTCATGATCGTGAAGATGATTATGATGACTATGACTATGATAACTATGCGGATCAGGTTTACGATCTTCCTGGTAATCGGGATGCTTATTATGACACGTATGGTATCAAGCTTCATGGCCTTGGTATGAAGTAATTTTATCTCCATAGGAGTATAATGTTATTTTTGTGTAGTGGTTTATTTTCTTATATAGAAAATATGAAGTATCTTGTTATGTAAGCTTTTCGTCTATGTAACGGGCTGAGATATGGGATTCACCCATATCCTTTGTACTTAAACATTTTTTAGAGTAATATATTTACCGGGTCTTTTAGACCTTTTACCCAAAAAAAAAAAAAAAGTCTTATGAAAATAATTAAATAATAGGTTTTATCAAAATATCTAAAAAAAAGTCATATATCATAGGGTGTGTGGTCTCTTCCTTCAGAGAAAGAAAAGAGTGAAGGAACATCACAGTAAGGACAAAAAGATAGATATAAAAGGATAGCATTCATCCCATCAGACAACAATCAGTTAGATTTAAATTTTAACATGAATTCATGCAAACCCATTATTGTTCCTTTCATGCTGCCTCTTACGTAGCCCAATTCCAGAGTCATTCTTTGTTAATTTATTAGTAGGTATATATTTCTCAAAATTTTCAGCCGCAATTATTGTTTTTCCAGTATTACTGTAGTATTCAAAGGTACCTGTAAGTGCGCACAACTTTTTCTCTGTTAGCAAGAGTTGTATGGTTGTTTTCTGCGTCAATTACAACACGGGTGCTGGCTATTGCCTCATTGCTTGTTGTGACTGTAGACATCGAGTACTCAAGGAGCTTTACAGGTGCCTGTAAAACAGATATCATAGATTAATAACTTCAATGTGTTAGTTGTATCTTTAGTATAGGCCCGAATGTAATGCGTATGGGCTAAAGCCCGAGTGTCTCTTGTTAGGACGGGAATATTGAATGAGATATGAAACAATATACCTTCCTACATATAATGTGTAAACCCTAACTAGAGACGCCCGGGTTTTACCCATACACATTACTAAGCATACAACTAACACTTTCCATGTCATAATTAAAGATTACCATATGTAAGAATGTTAGCTTTAAGTTGTATAAAATGAAGTATATTGATCTAAGAGTATTAATATCAGATTTGTAGTTCTATATTGGGCATGTGTAAACTTTTTCTGAGAAGAATACAAGTCGCCTTTACACTGTCAAACGTTTGCATTCATTTGCATTCATGGGTTTTTTTTTTTTTTTTTTGGTGCAAAAGGTGAATTGTATTAATTATCAAAAACTCCAAATTACACAAGAACTTCAAGACTGAGATGGACATACCCCATCCAGTAACATGCAACCTATGCTAAAACACTACACATCAGATGGATATACACAAAAACAACCAAAAACAGACAATGCTATCACCATTACTCTATCACCACCAAGCTTTCAAACAATGCAATCAGATTGTAGCATAAACCATACCGGTTGCTTGTCAATTCACCTTTATTTGCACTCACCATCTAGCTACATTTCCCCATCACCATCCTATCCAAACCATTCAACCTACAACCACAATAGAATGGGCAGAATGGTGTGAGGCTTCACTAGAACCCATAACCCATCCATTGGGGGCTCTACCAAGACAGTCTACATTTCCTTCTCGAAAAAGGCTTCAACCGCACGGGAACACACACCTCAATGATGACCAACGGACCTCCTTTGCCAAATGCATTAAGTGGACCAAGCGGTTCATCTTTCACTCTCGCTATTCCACTTATCATACATTGGCCACCCCAACCATATACCCTTCACAATGATATGCTCTACATTATGGTACATCCTAATGAATTAGACCTCTCACCGTAGCTTCAATCCTCATCACGGTTTCCTCCCAAGGCCAAACATGCTTAAGGTAGAAAGTTCCAGAGTACAACACACCAAAAGGACTCCAAGGTACTAGAAACATATCCATTGTTATGGTTTGCAAAGAAATCATTTGATTTGTTTATAGCAAGTCAAAGACTTAAGTGACCATTCAGATGAAAAACTAATATCCAAACACCTCTGAAACAACAGCTAACCATGGAATATAAACCACACCTCAAAACTGCCCTTTAGAAAAACTATCTTCCACACCTTTAAACACCTCTAACCATCACTTCATTTTGCTCTTTTAAGAGATAAACCCCAGCTGCTCTCTATCCTTTTTATAGCACCACTTTCTATAACTGTCAAGCCAAGCAGTCTACTCTTAATAGTATCCAGAATACTATTAAACACTGCCTCATAACTTCTACTAATATCTCTGAAAATTCTCCCATTCCTTTCCTTCCAGATATGGTATACACAAGCAAAGAATCATCGGTCTTCTCACCACATTTGTTTATGTTATTACCACACCCAAAGATTAGTAAGATTTTGAACAATGTCTTGCCGGTTGTACTATGCTCCTTTATGATTGCCAACTCTTTACCTCTACACCACACTTCTTTAGAAAAGGACACTCGAAAAAACAAGTGATTCGTGTTTTCATAGTCATTAAGACATAGAGGCATCTATTAACATCCCAGATTCCCATTTTCCTAGCTTATCTTGAGTAGTCGACTTATCTTGGACGCTAACCGTAGAATGAAGGCATGCTTAGGAATGCACTGGAAAACCAAACCAAATTCCACCAATACACTTTAGGATTCGAGTGGTTAGATCAAAATTAACTTGTTTGATAGAAAACTCAACATCTTTACCCATATTAGTTCTCCAAATAGTTTTATCCTCCACCAAATCATTTATGCTGGGACCGCCAATCCAAGAATAATAGGAAATTTCTCATACCATTCCTCAGGCCATGACCAATTGCCATTCAAAATCATATCCCCAACCTTCATGTCCCCATTAAGTCTAGCATCATAAAGGTCCCTATGAGTGATAAATTGGAATAAAGGCCCAATATTACTCCAACTATCATACCACATAGAAGTGCTCTGACCATTCCCAATTATCTTGAAGACTTTATTCTTAATTAAGTCTCTAACACCAAGCAAATTCTTCCACCCCAGTGTCACATATCTCAACATCAATATTCCAAATGCTTTTCCCTCTAAGCTTGACTGTGTGCACCCATCTAACCCATAAGGTATCTTTTTTGGAAGCAATATTCCAAATGTGTTTAGCTAGCATGGCTTTATTCCACATTTTCAAGTCTTTAAGGCCTAAACCTCCTTGATCCTTTGGTCTGCAAACAACATTCCAAGCAACTTTAGCTTTTCCTCTAGCAGTATCACCCTTATTCCATAAGAAATTCTTCAAAAGCTTATTAATATCATTAATGATAGTTGTAGGGATAAGAAACACTGAAGCCCAATATACATGGATAGACTCCAACACAGAAGCAATCAGCTGCAACCTTCCAGCATATGATAGACACTTATTTTTCCAATTTCTAATTCTAGTTTTGATTTTATCCAGCAAGCAATTACAATCTTTGACACTTAATCTTTTAGAAATCAGAGGAACTCCTAAGTATCTGACTGGTAGATTCCCAACAGCAAAAGGAAGAATAGTGCTAATAGCAATTTTTTCTGCATCATTCATGCTCCCAAAAAATACAGAACTTTTAGAAAAATTAGGCACCAAACCAGAGCAAGTACTAAACCTTTCTAAAGCTTTCTTGATAACCTTCACAGAACTAGTGTCACCATGACACATTACCAGCAAATCATCAGCAAAACTCACATGAGACAATCTGATCTCCTTACATCCATGATGAAACTGAAAATTTTGATCCATTTCAATTTCTTTATGAAATATAAGAGTAAAGACTTCCATTATTAAGGTAAACAGATAAGGAGACATAGGATCTCCTTGTCTCAAACCTCTTCCACCTTTGAAATATCCAATTCTTTCTCCATTGACATTAAGAGTAAATGCAGCAGTGGTAACACATTCCATTATCCATAAAACCATCCTTTCATGAAATCCAAAACCCAAAAGTGACTGTTTCAGGAACTCCCAGTTGACTGTATCATAAGCCTTTTGTATATCAATCTTGAAGGCTACTCTTTTGGGTCCAACTTTTCTATTATACCCCTTCATAATTTCTTGAGTAAGCATAATATTGTCTTGAATATGCCTACCAGGAATAAAAGCACTTTGGTTACAATTCACCAGATTACCAAGAACAGGTTTGATTCTATTAGTAATGACCTTACTGATGCACTTATAAAGCACATTGCAGCAGGCAATTGGTCTAAAATCAGTGACCTTATTTGGTGTTTGAACTTTAGGAATCAAAGATACCAAGGTTGCATTTATCTCCCTTAACATCTTTCCTGAATCAAAAAACTCTTTTATAGCCCTGCAAATATCTTTTCCAATAACATGCCATGTTTTTTTAAAGAAAGCTGATGTAAAACCATCCGCCCCGGTGCTTTAGAGTCATCAATATCAAACATAGCATTCTTTATTTCCTCATCAAGAACCTCAACAATCATGTCATTAGCCATATCATTGCTTAGTCTTTTAATGAACAAGGTTTCAGATCCACCATTCCTTGAACAGGAAAGCTTTTACCAAGGAAATTTTCAAAATGTTTCAGAAACAGTTGAGGAATTTGATCACCTTCATGCCTTACCCCATTATCATCCACAAGAAAATGGACTTTGCCCTTATTGCTTCTCCCTTTCAGAACTCTATGAAAAAATTTGCTATTCTTATCACCCTCCTGCAACCATTTAATATTAGCCTGCTGCAACAAAAACTTTTCCTCATCTGATTCTGCTTCACAAAATTCTTCAAGCAGATTAGCTTCTTGCAGTCTAAGATTGTGATTATAAGGATCATTATCAATAGCCACTTGCACCTCTTTCAACTGATTCCTCAATTTCTACTACTTTTGAACAAATTCCCTTTACTCCATGCCAATTTCTTAAGAGGAATCTTCATACTCTTCAATTTTTAACAACTTGAAACATGAAGAATCCATGAACCTCCTTACACCATTTGTCCATAACAATAGGAATAAATTCACATTATCGCTTAAGTAGTTAGGAAATCTAAAAGCTTTATGTTTCTTATTCACGATAGTAGGAATACTTAAAATGGAAGGAGTATGATCGAGATAATGTAAGGGAGGAACTTAGCATTAGTGATGGGAACTCCTTTATGAAGCCTTCATTAGACATAACTCTATCCGGTTTCTTAAGTACTCGGTCATGTTTCCAACTTTAGCTCTATGCAAATTCTTAGTCCAAGTGAAATGAAGACCGATTTGCATATATCTTCAACTTCAACTTTGTTCAAACAGTCTTGAAACTCAATCATATCAAGATCATACATGATACTCCACAAGAATGCTCATTAGGTTGGAGTATAACATTCATATCCTCGCAATACACCATGGGTTACCATTAACATATCTGCTATTACCAATCAATTCCTCCATAGTTTCCTTCTTCGTAACCTTCATTAGCAAGATACACAAAGGAGAAGAAACATTTGACCTTGTACTTTGGGCACTTGATTACACACACAAGATGGATTGGCTAGTGATGTGAAGAGTTTGAATTTGAGTCTCACTGTCATCCCATCCTACCACAATTCTACATCCTTTTCACATTCTTGCTCATTTGAGATCCATTTCCAATTGATGAAGACCTTATCACAAGTAGTCACCACTTGCTCTTAAGTCTTGTTTCCAAAATAGCACGGACCTTAAGTCGATCATTATGTATCAAATTCCTTACCTCTTTTTGCTTATCCAAAGTATTCATTCCTCTAATGTTCCATATTCCAATCTTATACTCCATAAGAGTCATCATTGAGAACATTACTCTCCATACCCTCTACTATATTCTTTCCCATAGCTTTAGCAGTCCCATTATTTAAATTCAAAACATCTTCAACCACATTCTCATCCCTTACTACAATCACTTCTTTCAATCTGTCCATATCTCTACTCCTATTAAAGTATTCACACATATCCTGGGACCAATTCAGAAGATCTTCAAATCTAGGCTGCACTTTGGTATTCAGAAACTTATCCACAATCATTCTTTCATTCATCATTTCCAACTCTTGCTCATTATCTTCATGAAGAGAATCCAAAACTGAATATTTATTAGCAGTCTTCCTTAATTCCTCAACCACCTTATTTTTTACATTCCAAACATTGTTCTTTACCTTATTATTTTCATTGCTACTACCAGTATTCTCCTTGGCCACTTGTTTTTTCCTAACTTCCTGCTTTCTACCATTAGTAGTATACTTTCTAACATCACCACTATTCATTCTAGAATAGTTTGAAAAATTCTTAAAATTTGGGAACTTATTGTTATTATTACCATTAGTAGTACTCTTTCCCTGCACTTCACCAATAGTATCTAAACCCACACTATTATTTTCATTGTATGTTTACGATATCAAGAGCATTTCCTACAACCTTTCTACATTGATTTCCTTCATGCCCAAACACTTTGCAATGACCACAAACAGGAGGTTTCCAGTCATAAACTACTTGAACCTTTTTACTCCCCTTCACATTGTTACACACATCTCTATACTGGATCTCTATAACCTTTTTAAGCTCCTTCTCAGCATCCATTTCAACAAGAACTCTAGCAAACTCAAGATGACCTAACCCTTTATGGCACATATCAGCAGTCATAGTGTCCATCATTATAGGTTTCCCCAAGCTACTAGCCAAAGCACTAATACCATCAACAGACCATGCTTCAAGAGGGACATTTGTAATTTTCACCCAAACAGGTAATTTTTTAGGTTCCAATTTCTCCATGTCCATCTCAGGATTCCACTTTTGGACAAACAAAGGCTTATTCTGTACCATCCAAGGACCCTTCTCAATCACCTCATTCAGACCTTTAACATCCTTGAACTTGAAGACATATTGGCCATTCTTGATGACATCAATATCAGTTACACCAAATTTACTCCACATCCTTCTAATATTGTATCTGAGTTCACTAATATGCATATTAAAACCAACAAATTGTCCACATAGTATTCGCCATCTTTGACTCCTTTAGAAACCAACAAATCATCAAATATTACAACTTCATTACCATTTTCGCCACTTGATTGGGATGTATTTGAGATTTTAGAAACTTCATCCTTTTTACCATTTTAGCATAAGGCAGATGATTTTCAATACATGCCTCGGTTTTATCGGACATACAATCGATCACTTTACAAGCATTAGCAATATCATTGATTCATTAATATTCTCGGAAGAATTCATACTATCAAGAACATGACTTACAACAGAGGAGTTGTTGGATCAAGATCCATATTTGACATATTTCCATCACCTTCCATAGAGTTACCGCTATTCACCCCACCTTCCATATTCAAACCAAGATGACAACTATCACTAGCTTTCTCACCTCCTAATTCCTCACCCAAACAGCTTCCCCAATTTCACCTTCTTCCCTTACCCCGAATCCTCAATTTCAACATCAATGACACCATACTTCTTTTCTGACTCAAATTGTCCAAAACATGATCATTATACTTCAAAGGGATCTTAATTTGCCTTTTTGATGATCGTTTCTTATTAGACATACCTAATTAAGAGAATTGAATTTTGGCGCCAAAATTCGGAAATTGAAAAACAATCAAAACTGACAAAAGACTAGCTAAAAACAGCTAAAAACATGATCATGATGTGCGGAATGAAAAATTGAATCGATTATACGGTTTAGAATTGAAAAAAGCTAAAGAAATGGGAGTAGATCTAAGTTTTTTTTGATGATTTTCATGGTGAAAAAAGAGCGGGAAATTTGTTGAGGCAGTTAGAGGAGAGAGAGAATTTTTTAACCTTTCACCACAAATAACTTTGATTCCTGCATTCATGGGTTGTGCAAACTACAACCGTCAATCAGGGTTCGAGTCCCGCTGACCATAATTTATTTATTTATTTTTATTTTTTGGTGTAATACAGTTTACCGGGGAAACCCTTTACCCAAAAAAAGAAAGTACAACCGTCAAGTGTTCCTAAAAGTATATTATAAAGGGAGACCCGCTCTCTCGCTGCATACCATCTCTATATGTTATAGAACATATAAGGCATACAAGAGCGAAGAATATCAAGAAGAAACTAAATAAAGTCATAATGAAAGAACTAAGTTGAGCCACACAGCATTTCACATTTGACCTCATTAAAAGCTTATCATAATAGCAAAATATAATATATCGTTGGTTTTAGGGGTATGAAGGTGAAAAAAGATAGCTCATCAATGCAAATAAATACTACAACCATAGACCATAATTGTTAAACTCTTATGAATATCACACATAACTCTTTTCAAAGCATAAGCCGTCGTTCTTGATTTTGGTGGCCGGGCTGTGAATCGCACAGGCACAGCCTAAAAAATTCCTAGTGTTTATTATACGTCATTGATCTGTCAATTGATTCATAGATGCCTTGTTGGAGTACAATTTATAGCATTGGTTTCATGTGGGTTCACTATAATTTCTTCGTTCCTCTATACTTGGTTGTGGTCGTGCAGAAAATCCACGTATAGAACGACAAGTCTTTTGTTTCTTGAATTACATGCCATGAAGTTTAGTGTCGTTGCTACCGTAAAGTAATTTCTGTCTAAACTTGATTCGAGTAACTCACTATGTTCTTGTAGGTGGATTGTATCTTATTGTTTAGGAAAATCATTTTGTTTGTCTGTGTGTATTGTGAGTTAAGCACAACTACTTTTTAGTTTATAGTTTTAGTTATGTCAAGACAAAAATCCTAGTTACGACTATTATTTCCAGTATTATCCAAGCTTTCATTATGTACGTAAGCTTTTGGCAATTTCACCAAAAAAACTAAGAAATGCTGCTCCTTCATAAGAATGGGTGCAATATCTTCGTGTAAAGGTTCATAGTTGCAAGATTTAACAAGTCAAGCAAATGATCAAATGTTCAACTGTTCTTGCTTCCGGTATATCTTCACATAAAGAGAGTATGAATAGCCTCAAGAGTCTGGTTCTATCACATTGAAAAAGAAAGCCCGTTTACTATTCGCTAAAGACCAACACAAAGACACTTGATTACATAGAATTATCATCAATTGCATGTTTGTGTGGTTACTCAGTATGATGCACTTTATAAAATTTTCTTATTTTATAGAGTAAAATAAGCAAATATGCACTTTATATAAACACTCAAAAATCAACATGATCCATCTTTAACACCCTATAAATTGTAAAGATATATTCTTTCAAAGAGTTGACATACTGTTTCAGCTCTAATAACTTTTAGAAAGTAAAACATCATATTATTTACATGGCTTTTTGGTTAAAAAATGTCAGATGTCGTTTAAACATCAATTTTTAAATCTTAGTGCCTCATTTTATTAGACAGAGGTGGTGATCCATTCACATTTTTTTTTTGGTAAAGGGTTTTACCCCGGTAAACATATTAACACCAAAAAATAACGTTAACGTACAAAGGAATGTACCATGTTTATGTTCATTTTATAAGTTTGTTATCATAATATTATCTTCTAAAGTGATGTATCATATCGGGTTTTAATACCAATGCTTTGGCTTGAGATAATTCTTTTCGTACTCTATCACATTCAATACCACGACATCGTTTCAAGCAATGCATAAATTTAACATCAACTGGTTTCGGGATGAGTTTATATTATGGACAGAGGTTTTGAGGCTACAGTCTTATCATGACCGGTTGAAAAGATATTATTTTTCGTCGATAGTATTTTGTCAAGTCTTTTGGTGTTTAGATTCGAGAAATGAATTGGGGCTGTCACATATCAACGTCTATTTAAAATACGGATTTAATGTGCCATGCTTGAAGTTTAGTGTAGTTTTTATCGTGTAAAGTTTTATAGTGAATTTTGATGCATCAAAGAAAGATAATTCTTTGACAAAATTACAAAATTTCAAGATTTTGTGCGAATGGTACCACCAAATTAAATGTATGTGGAGGTTATATCTCTGTTTATAATGTAAAAAAAACATTAACGCACGTATAAAGAATCTAGCACAAGTTGTCAAGAACTTATATAAGTTCTTCAACATGATATTGGAGTATCGAGAAACATGATATTTGAGCATCAAACAACAATTAGCACATAAAGTTGTTGAGTATAAGATATATGATATACAAATAAAACCATATAGACATAACAGAGTAAACAGCGGAAGACTTAGAATCATAACAGTAATTAACTAACTGAAATAAATGCGTAATGTACCTCTTGCAAATGGTTAGATCTCTTGAACAAAGAAGATGAAGTGGTTTAAAGAGTTGTCCTTTACCGTTTTACAACTCAAACCAATTTGTGTAAGAATAATGTCTTACAACCACAGTTTTGTACACACGAATTAACCGCGAATCAAAACGATTGCTAGATCTAACACAAGTCTTTGTTTAATGAAAAATAAAACCAAAACACCCTATGGGAAGGGGGTTCGGCCGAAGGTATGCAATAGAGGAGAAGAGAGATCTAGGGTTAATTCAATGCACAAAAGTTAACCATAAATCTTAACCCTAGACCTGTATATATAGTGGTAGAATAGCTTGTAGGAAAAGTTAGGGTTTGGGCTTGTGAAACCCCCATATGGCCGGCCACCTTAAGGAAGAAAAAGGGAAACCTGAATCTTTTCCATTTTTAAGTTATTCACCATATATTCTCTCCTTTTACATTTAACGGTCGTTAGTCATTTTCGTTAAATATTTAACGATCGTTAGACGGACTTTATGTGTAATAATTAATCGTAATCATTAACATTAATTATTAACTTTAATTCTCATTTGCTAATGTGTGCAATCCCGTGGTCACGAGTTCGAATCTGAACATTCACGGGTTTATAAATATATACATTTCCAACAGCTCCCACTTGGATATGTTTACAAAATGTGTAATGACATTAGTTAGCGTCTAGCAATACGTCAATGCCCCCGGTACAACTCGTGTATGGTTTTCTGAAGAAAAACCACTTTGATGATTCATCATCATATTCATTCTTTTTTTTCTAATACCATGTTAATAAGAATATGGATCTCACTCATTTCTTAATTAACTATTCTGTTTCTCGCTTTATATGATTGATCAAGATTACCAATTCTTCTGAACATATTTCAGAAGACCTTGGGCATGTCCATGCAAACATTTTGACAACCCTACGAGGAGCCCAAAGAGATTATACTTCAAAATAAATTTGAAGGAAACAAATCCTTTTTGACAACGAGCGTAATTCATAAATTTCGCAACACTTCGAAAACAACCCTTATAACTACCGGTTATGTATAGCGTTAGATTGCTTCACGAAATGCACTACATCCATGACATATATCCGTATCTCAAGTCGAGGATAAATATTCATGATGTACTTAATGACTAAGATCCATAAAGTATCATCATGTGGGTGGGATAAGTCCTATACTCAATTCATTGAATATCATCTCGAAATTAGTCATGCTACGCAGAATATACTTTCAAGTATATTCTAACTAATACTCGATTTGTCTTAATTCAATATCATTCCCATGTTATTGATTGACAACGGACTATTTAGAATAACTTAAGTTATTCAAGGATTTAAACATGCAAATATAGGATAACATCATAATAAATGAATAATAAACATAACAAAAATACTTTATTTCATTTCAATAATAATGTTTACAATATCCTTTTATCTAAAATACTTAGTCACAGATGGGCATGAAATTACTAGCTAAACGAATTCCAAACTAATCGGACAAATGATTAAGTTTTTCACCGTAAGGCCTTCGTTAAAGGATCCGCTAGGTTATCATCTCGTGTGAACATTGAGCAACTCAATTTCACCTATCTCGACTTGCTCTCGAACATAGTGATATTGTCTAGGATAGTGTCCGGTGCCCTTCATGACTCTGTGTTCATGGGCAAAAGTAATTGCAGCAATTGTCACAATATACTTTAATAGGGTTTTCAATCGACGGCATAACACCAAGCCCAAACAAGCTTACTTATCCAAACAGCTTCCATGGCGCCTCGGGCGCGCTATGTACTCACTTTCAGTAGCGAGACATCGCAAGAGTGGTATGTTTCTTGCTCTTCCAATCCACAAGACCTCCATTGATGACAAATATGTAACCCGTTTGAGACTTTGTATCATCTTTGTCACACTTCCGGGATGCATCGCAAGAACTGTAATGCATGCGATTCGCTTCCGGATTTCTCCCATACACTATGAACATATCTCTTGTAGCCCTAAGGTACTTGAGAATATGTTTAACAGCGATCGATGAATTTCACCGATTTCAACCGGTCAAGTTTTGAACAAACGCCACATCGGGCCTTGTGCATCGTATCGCATACATGATAGATCCTACACCAAGCATAGGAACTTTCTTCATGCGCCACCTCTGCAGTGTTGAAGCACGACCTTCACGCTCAAACCATGGTTTACTTGCATCGGCAAAATCCTTCTTGAAATTTTTCATATTGAATCTCTTCAATATTTTGTCAATGTAAGCACTTTGGCTTAAACCAATTAGCCGCCTTGATCTATCCCCTGAGATCTTGATTCCGAGTATGCATGCTGCTTCCCCTAAGTCCTTCATTGAGAAACATTTACCAAGATAGGCTTTCACCTCATTTAGACTTGGTATATGATTTCCCATGATTAATATGTCATCGACATACAAAACAAGAAAAGTAACATGACTCCCACTAGCTTTGTGATATACACATGGCTCATCAAGATTCTGAGTAAATTCAAAAATTTTGATTTCTCCGTCAAATCTTTTATTCCATTGCCTTGATGCTTGATCTAGTCCATAAATGGACCTTTTAAGCTTGCATACACGATTAGGAAATAGTGGATTCACAAACCCCTCAGGTTGTGCCATATAGATGTCTTCATTTAGACGACCATTCAGAAAGGCGGTTTTGACATCCATCTCTCAAATCTCATAGTCATAGTGTGCAGCTATAGCTATGAGAATCCTAATAGATCTTAGGTCATCTATAGAAGAGAATGTCTCCTCGTAATCAATGCCATAGGTTTAAGTAAAACCTTTAGCTACCAGACGAGCCTTGTAGGTGTGTACATTGCCATCCATGTCAGTTTTCTTCTTGAAGACCCACTTACTTCCAATGACTTTAGCATTGGGAGGAAGGTCAACTTCAATCCAGACATCATTATCCTTCATGGATTGCATTTCCCCATTCATAGCAATCGCCATTTATCCTTTTCGTGGATCAGCCATGGTCGCCTTATAGTTAGCGGGTTCATTAAGATCCCCAACCATATTTTCCTTCACCTCTACGTTAAGACATAGACGGTCAGGTGCACGTATAGTCCTTTCAGACCTATGAATGGGAACAACTTCAGGAGGAGTGCCTAAGCTTTCAGGCCCTTCTTGAAGTTGGCTAGTATTATCATAAGGTGTTGTATCTTCTTGATCATATTCCAAATCATATACTCTCCCACTGAGTTCTTGAGATATGAGATTCCTTTCAAGGAAGTCTCCATACCTAGCCACTATGACTTTGTTCTTAGCTAGGTAGTAGAAGTAGTAACCCATAGTTTCCTTAGGGTATCCTACAAAGATACACTTAACAGATCTGGGTTGGAACCATATTCAAAATGCGAATAGCAGTTTCAAGGGCATAATCCCAAAAAGTTAAAGGAAGAGTCGTAAGATTAAACATTGATCGTACCATGTCAAGTAAAGTACGATTTCTCCTTTCAGATACACCATTTTGTTGTGGAGTATAAGGAGATGTGAGCCTTGGATATAAGTAATCTTTGAACTCTTGGCTTATATATTCACCACCTCTATCGGATCGAAGAGCTTTAATCTTCTTACCGAGTTGTAATTCTACTTCACTTTTGAAAACCTTAAATGTTTCAAAGACTTCATGTTTATGTTTAAGTAAATAAACATAACCATAACGACTGAAATCATCCGTAAAGGTTAAGAAGTAGGTAGCACCATGTTTTGACACATGTCTAAGTGGACCACACGCATCAATGTGTATCAATCCAAGTAGATCTGAAGCCCTTTCCACTTGCTGTGAAAAAGGTTTCCTTGTCATCTTCCCAGCTATGCAAGACTCGCATTTGTCAAATGATTCATGATCGACACTTTGTAAAAGCCCTTCATGTTGCAGCTTTTCCATGCTTTTCTTGCCTATATGGGCAAGGCGACAATGCCAAAGATAAGAAGAGTCCCAGTTAGACTTGCTTTTCTTATTGCCAATGCTATACAACGAATTATTTTCATTGGATACACAACCATCCATATCAATTTCAAACACACCAAGTATAGGAATTGCATTAAAATAAAAACATCATTAAAAGAAACGAAATTCCATAACGGTAAAAGTGTGCATAAAACCAATATCTTTTAACAAAGAAATCAAATAACACCCCTAACAATGGAGGGTGCATAATGACAATTATTTAGTTCAAGAATTAAGCCCAAGGCAACACTAAATCGAAGTCCCTATGGCTTCACTCATCGCACGCTTTCCATTGCCAACGACAAGTATCTTTCTCCACAGTCGCCTTCTTCTCCCTCTAAGTCCGTGCGATGTATTACGAGATGTGAGTACCACATCCCGTATCATAAATCCAGAATTTTGCTTATGAGGAAAGAAAATAATTCAAACATAAAATACACGATAAGTTAGGCACCATCTTATTTTTATTCAAGGCACTCATTCAGAAACACCGACAATTCCGCTTCCAATGACCTGGTGAGTTACAGTGGTGGCAAGCTGAATCCTTCTTAGAATTCTCTTTTTTCTTTGCTTGGTTCTTCTTAGGAGCTAGTGGGATGACAACTTGTTTCCCTTTTCATTTTTCTTTCCCTTTCTTATCTGCTTGCGGCTTTGGCTTATTCACCCTACCACCTTGTATTCCTAGTACAGCAGGTGTAGGAGCCTTCTTAGGTAATCTCTTCTCGAAGTCTACAAGCATTGCATGTAACTCATTCACTGTCTTCCCGTGCAATGCATGTTATACCGTCGCACAAAATCACCAAATCGTTCCTGATTAAGGGAGTGATTGATGAGGCCGACACACACATCTTGGGAGTAACCACAACCGAGCTTCTCCAATTGGTCCAAGTGATGTTCATCTCGAGGACGTGGTCGGAGACAGATGTACCAACCTCCTGCTTGCAGCTATGAACCTTTTCAATTAGTTCATATCTAGCATGCTCATAGGCGGATAGTGCTCAAATTGTTTTTGCAATTGAGAAGACATCCCCGAAAGCCTAAGACACGCCACATCATTGTGCTTCTCATATTCAACACGATACTCCTCTTTTCAAGAGCAGAGCTATATCAAGAGGAGCATCAGCAGAGTGTAGTTAAAATTTCAAGTCTTTTGGCAACACGAAGATGATCCTAAGTGCACGATACCAATCATTGATATTTGGGCTACCAATTGTCTCTTCCAATCATATCTTTGAAAGCGGCACTCATTAAGCTCATAGTGTTTTCGTGTTGATGAGCCATCTACAAAAAGTTCAAAAACCATAATTAGTATTTTGAAAATTTTCCTTTTCAATAAAATTAAATACCTAAGGTTCATATTCATATTACCAATTCATTATTATTGGAAACTGGGATCCAAATTGTCATAATCTCATCACGTCAGTTGATCTGCTAGTAATGAATTTATACAAAATGGTAGAGCTCTTGCTCAATTGCCAATTTCAATTGAAATTCATAGATTTATGGGATTTACATTTAGCCAATTTCAATTGCCATGTAAACATGTTTTATCCCATCTTATGCCTTGAGTTGCCAGTTCTCACCGCCTAACTCAATTAAGTTGTCCAACTTAAGAAACTGCAAAATCATCCATGCCCGTTCTCAAGTCACGTGGATATTTTTACCCTTTTATTACGATCTAAGTCACGTTCTTACGCAAATAAAAGGTAATCTCAGGTGTTTCCGTTTCGTTGGATGGCATACAACTTAAATTAAGGGTAATAATTTTGATGTCAAATCAAATATGTACAAAAATGTCATGCATTCATCTTCGTAGCATAGTTTTATTAAAACATTTATATCCTTATTTTAATGTTTAAGCTTTTCATCATCAAACTTTAATCGAGGTATTGGTAAACCAATTAAATAATTACCTTTAATTACCACTATATCCTACTGCTGCATGAGTCATAAGACCCAAGTTATTCGGATAATTACCACAAAAGTGGCGCGTAGAATTTAAGGTAAATTCACCCTTAAGATTTTATGCAAATTCATAGGAATACTTGGTAGCTCCATTAAGACGCACAAACGAGCTGAGAATTAGGTCAGCGCGAAGCATATTACATACCCTCATCTTAATAGGTGAGTCGTTCTAACTATTATGTGCATAAGATCAATCAATTAAACGATTATGCTTAAAAAAACACATGTTTCACCATTGTTTAGGTTATAAAAATACCCTTGTTACACATAACAAACAAGCAACTATTTAAAAAAAATAAACATATAAACAATGAATACATAACATAATAATTAGTCATGCATATCAAATAGCCACATGAAACCTTTTGATAAATCCTATTAATAATCAATTCTAGATCTGTCAACATGTATATGTCTAATTAAGACTTTCACTCGTTTTCAGCAATGTACAAAGTGAGCCACATGCATCGATTCATCGATTGCATAAGTCAAAATTAAAACATATACCACATAACACATAATTGATTTAATAATAATGATTGAGGTCTTCCCCAATTTTAGATCTATCAAAAATTTAGTGTATATCACGTAACCAAGTAAAACATACAATAAAAGCAGATCCATGACAAAACATGCATGTATTTATCATGGATATAAATCACACTTAACAAGTAATGCAATTAATACACATAAAATTGCATGCAACCTAGGGTTTTCTAATCCAATTAATAACAAAAGTTTACAAAACCCTAATTAGGGCACAAAAAATACGCCCCCCCCCCCCCAAAAAAAAATAGGGTTTAGGTTTTGCAAACCCTACATCTACACATACAATTAATAACATAATCCATTTATTTGTTTTATGTGTTTCAGTAATTAATTACTTATTATACAAGGCTCGTGATGCCACTGTTGAGTTTAAGATATATGATATACAAATAAAACCATATAGACATCACAGAGTACACAACAGAAGACTTAGAATCATAACAGTAATTAACTAACTGAAATAAATGCGTAACGTACCTCTTGCAAATGGTTAGATATCTTGAACAAAGAAAATGAAGTGGTTTAAAGAGTTGTCCATTACCATTTTACAACTCAAACCAATTTGTGTAAGAATAATGTCTTACAACCACAGTTTTGTATACACGAATTAACCGTGAATCAAAGCGATTGTTAGATCTAACACAAGCTTTTGTTTAATGAAAAACAAAACCAAAACACCCTATGGGAAGGGGGTTCGGCCGAAGGTATGCAAGAGAGGAGAGGAGAGATCTAAGGTTAATTCAATGCACAAAAGTTAACCATAAATCTTAACCCTAGACCTGTATATATAGTGGTAGAATAGCTTGTAGGAAAAGTTAGGGTTTGGGCTTGTGAAACCCCCATATGACCGGCCACCTTAAGGAAGAAAAAGGGAAACCCGAATCTTTTCCATTTTTAAGTTATTCACAGTATATTCTCTCCTTTTACATTTAACGGTCGTTAGTCATTTCCGTTAAATATTTAACGATCGTTAGACGGACTTTATGTGTAATAATTAATCGTAATTATTAACTTTAATTCTCATTCGTTAATGTGTGCAATCCCGTGGTCACGAGTTCGAATTCGGACATTCGCGGTTTTATAAATATATATAAATTTCCAACAAAAGTATCAAACCATTTTAAAAAGTTTCTAAAAAAAATATGAGAATTTATATTAGATTTTGGATTTCGAAGAACACAAGATGAAGAAACATGTTTTCATCTCTTTGCAACTGAGTCAAACATCATAATACTAATCTCGAATTACCACTAGCTTTATGCAACAACTATATGAAATAACAAAAGTTTCTCTTATTGACCTATGTGGGATTATAAATTAATACAACTATTCAATAAAATAAACGTTAAGCTCGTGTCAGTAACTTGGTTGAAACAATTCAACATATAAGCATCATATATCAGATAAATATAATGGTGATTTATTAACTCATAGTGAAAGTATTAAGAAGTGTGATTCAATGGAGTGAAAGAATAAGGATACCAATTTTATTTATAAAAAAAAAAAAAAAAAAAAAAAAAAAAAATCCAACCTAATCAAAGCACATTGGGTTGTTTTAAAGTCAATTATCAAAAATATAGCAGTAAAAGTTAAGGAATGGTATAAACTTTCCAATAGAAGGTCAAAGTCACTAGACTTGTTGATTTAGTGACATATATCACACCACTTGAAAGCATGATACTCTTTATCAAGACATATGATTCGAATGCATTCTGGTATATAATCTAGCAGTATCTCTCTTCTTTAACCTTTGTGGGTATATAAATGTGGCAAAATTAGTTACTAAGTACACACAAGAATAATGACTCGATCGAGTATTTGGAGAAGACAAGCTATATATCTATTAAAATGCACCAAGAGAACTTGATAATTCCTTACACGGCTTTTCTTTAAAGAAGTTTAATAAAATAAATAGCGAGTTAGCACACAAGCACACGTTTATACCTTTTTTTTTTGTGGTTTTTCATTGCGCGAGGATTATGTCTGTGACTCTCAAAAGGAATAAGAATTCATTTGTTGAACAACTTTAGATTTGAGAGTTATTCAATTTGCATAATGAAGAAAATACGTTTATTGAAAGGTTTTGAGGCTACAGTCTTAACATGACCGGTTACAGAGGTGTATATTTTCGGTCGTTAGTACTTTGTCAAGTCTTATTGTGTTTTAGATTCGAGAAACAAATTGGGGCTGTCACATATCATGTCTCTATACAATAGGTATTTAATAGTGTAAAGGCTTAAGGTTTTCAGACCGAGTCAAGTACGTTATTAATTTTGATGCTATCAAAGAAAGGTAATTCTTTGACTCAATTACAAAATTTCATGATTTTTAGCGAATAATACTACCAAATTAAATGCATGTGGAAGTCATATCTATGTTCTTTATGTAAAAAACATTTACACACATATAAAGAATCTAGCACAATTGGTCAATAACTTATAAAAGTTTTTCAACATGATATTCTAGCATCGAGAAACACGATATTTGAGCATCAAACAACAATTAACACCTAAAGTATCTGATCATTTTAAAAAGTTTATGCAAAACAAATATGGGAATTTATAATAGTTCATATGTGTTTAACTGTTTGTTTGACTTTGTCTTTGATGGAATGTGACTCTTTGATACTATTATGTTAAACATGTATCTGCTTAAGTAAACTTTTATTTTGTTCATCAAGTGTATTGAGAAGTGACGTATATGTGCTTAAGCCTTGGTATTTATCAGTTAATCTTTATCTTTATCTTTACTATATATAAAACATTTAGGACTTTTATTTTTAGAAGTCTTAAAAATTTTAAGCTTACACACTTGCTATTATTAGTAGTTTTTGAAATTAAAATTTTAAAAACACACTAATTGCACATTAAATTATGACATTAAATTAGATGCATGTTACAATAATAAAATATAACTAATATAATGAATTTAATATGTTTACAGTTAAAATTAATAACTTTTTTAATTTGCATATATGATAACATGGCATATTAATTCTTTAGTCTTACAACACAAACACACAATTTCTAGAAACTATTATCTTTCATAAAAAATCGTTAAACAATGTTCGGCAAAGAAAATGTAAACTCAGAAAATCATTAAACACAATTCGCCTCCAAACCCGCCGCTTTGCGCGGGTACCATGATAGTGTTCATATAAAGCATGTAATTTTATGGTTGACTAAAAGTGTTCAACTTCACGTTTGAATTAAACGCATATTATGGGCATAACTGTATAATAAGAGGTAATGAATAAGAAAATAATGAGGCTTGTTTTATATGTTAAATGAGCTTTATTACTATTTGATTGACCGTTATCTATATATGCATATTTCGTATTATTGAAATTTATTTGTATTATATATGATGATGATTGTTATCTAATATACTACATGTGATTTATTGCTGTGAAAATTACCTCAGAGGACCACTGACCACACTATACCTCTTGCAGAGGACAAAGTTTTTTCAATTTACATCAAAGGACCGGTTGGTCGCGATTAAATTTACGTGTACAAAATAATCAACACGTGTAGCTCCGAAAAATAAAATGAAATAAAAAAAAAAAAAAACCCTAAAAGTTTGGTCACGAAATAGTTTTAGTGGACAAAATTTTTTTCGAGACCAAGAGCTAAAAACAAATATTATGAATAGGTTGGTCACGAGTTTTTTTATGTGACCAATATTTTTGCTTTATTTTGGTTGGTCGCGAGTTTTGGTATGTGACCAAAAATTTTTTTTCTTTTTTTTCTAGTGTTATCTTAATTTTTTTTCCGTCCTAATGTTGTCTTTATTATTACCAAAATTTTTTATCATAACTTATAACAAAAATCTAATACTTACCAAATGTTGGTCACGAAATATTTAGAGTGGACAAAGGTATGAGACAAAAATCTAATAACTAGGTCACGGGTGGACAAACCTTAATATGGGACCAACCAGTAGCAATATAATTGGTAAAAACAAAACAACTAGCAACATAATTGGTGTACAAAAGAAAAAACAACTAACAACTAACAACATAATTGGTGCACAAAGGAAAAAAACAAATTTACTGAATGACATATCATAGCATCGGTAATAAGCAAAATCCACCGAAAAATCTATTGATTGATAGATCATAGCAATTTGATTATATAAGAAGATATTCCGATCAGTTTATCTCATATCACAATTCAGAAATACAAACATACAAAGTAGTTTATCATATAAACATATAAATGGTCGCGGTGAAGTTGTTGTTGTGAATGATAATTTTGTTGTCAGTGTGGTAATAACATTTGATTAATAGCGTTGTTGACTATAGTTATTGAGTTATTCTATTTCTGCTGAATATGGCAAATGATGCGGTATGATTTTTTTTTTTTTTTTGCTCTATAGTTATTTTCATATCTATTTGTTATATATATGTGTAGTAATTTTTATTATTATTTTTTTTTAGGATTATGCTGCAAAACTTACATGTAGAAGTAAGTTAACTTTACTTCCTGAAATTAGAGAAAAATTTAGAGGCACCCCTAGGTTAGAATTATTTAAGAACACGTGTTTTGGTTGGTTGTTAAACTTAGATGATATGCAAGAGGCTTGTTGCTTAATACACCATTTTAGTTGTCACCAAGTGTTGCGTGATGAGAGGGACACAGAAATTGTTCCTTTTACTTACTCGTTAAATGATAATGAAGGGAGGAATTTTGAGGTACAATTTGGAAGGGAGGAATTTTGCTTAGTAACGGGGTTTAGGTTCGGGCCTGATTTTAGGAAAGATTATGAAAGTGGTCCTAATCCGTTTAGGAGACGAGTCTTTGAATCGTCTAGTGATAGTAAGGAGATAACAGTTAAAATGTTGTTAGAAACGTTTTATAGCAATGAGTTTGATAAATTGAACGACCTCGATGCTGTTCGTGTTAGTTTGTTATGCGTTTTGGAGACGGTGCTTATAGGACATGAGCTTAAGTATAATGTGCCGGATGGCACCTTAGGCTAGTAGACAATTTACCTGCTTGGGACATGTTTCCATGGGGTTCGTACATATGGACTTTCTTGTACAATGATTTAACGGATGCAATAAAAAAATGTTGGGAAGCGCACTTTGTTAAAGAAAGGAATCCTGATGGTAAACGTCCAAGCTATTCATTGATGGGTTTCATGTGGGCCTTTAAGGTATGTCATATATTAATTTGTAATCTTTATGTTTACGTGTAACGTCAATGAAGTTAAGCAAGTAATATTTTTTTTCAGACATGGATACTGGAGGCATTTCGAGAAATGGCGGTTAAATATTTTGATCATAAAAAATATTACCCTAGATCAGTTGCTTGGCGTTATAAAAGAAGGTTTGTAAGGAAATACATCTCGGAGTTATTGAAGGTGGGTCATGCCACAGTTTTGATTGATTGTCATGTAAAGGGTTTGTGGGTCATGCCACAGTTTTGGCAAGAACTAATCCCTTATGCATACAAGAGTGGTACTGATCCAGGCCGAGACCCGCTAAAAATTGGTTGGTTATCAGATGAAGTAAGTTAAATATTTAATGTTTTTAAGTGTTTAGATCGTTTATATTTCATTTACGTCCGAAAATTTAATTTTATCTTATAAAACAGCACATGAATGCTTGGATGGAGTTGTTGATTCATATTAGGCCACGTGATGCTAGTTGGACAGTTGCTAAAGCAGCAACTACAGCGCTACTGAAGACCGAAACAGGTTTAGTGCCCGTGTTGACGTTTGATAATCCGATAAGGGGCACGCTGACTGGTAGATCCCCAAGCACATTCGGCGTACATGACTTGATTACAGCCACAACATTTTCAACTTTCCCTTTTTTGATATTGTTTTTTATATCGCCAAGACAAAAATTTGCGATGACACCTGCAACATTAAGATAATCAACCGCGCTCAGCCATGGCCCACGCATAAAATGATCATCCTCAGTGACATCCTCATTCATTTTCCTAACATACTCTTGTGTTGGCACTATACAATATTCAGGGCCACCTTCCCTAATGTCTGCATTTTTGCGGAGAATCGCCGCTTGAAGAATACCAACAGGACCGGGTATTATCCTCCCTGGATTGTTTGAAGACGTTGAAGAACCCCCAACATTATGTTGGGGGTCGTATGTTGTGTCTCTTTTTGGTTTGGGTGGTACAAATTGTGAGTTCTTGTATCGATTGGTGTATCCGGTTTTGTTATGTTGAGACATTTTAAAGATATTAGCAATGTGAATATTGTGGATATGTGTGAAAAAATTGAACCTAACAATGTGTTACTTAAATAGAGGAAGAGCAAGTCCACTTTATACAATTGATCACGTAATAATATACGCGGCCTATGATATGCAAAACGTATACGCGTGATGAATTTGCAAGGAAGATGCACACACTCAAGCTTATTCAGCCTGAGGCGTACAACAAGCTAATTGAAGCTGGCATCGAAAGATGGTCCAGAGCGCATTGCCCACGTATTCGTTACAATTATTGTACATCTAACAGTGTCGAATCTGTTAATGCTTGTACTAGAAAAACCAGAAAGCTGCCAATCACAATGTTTACCGAGTCATATCGATCAATGGTGCAAAAGTGGTATTATAACCGTCATGAGTCGCAGGTATTTTCTTTCAAGACAAAATTATTTTTAACTTGTTTTGTTTCTTGTAAAATAATTAATTTATGTTTATGTATTAATGTAGAGAATATGAAGCATGAAATCACAGTTAGGCGGTAGATAAGGTGGCGAAAAGAAAAATACAAAGTGCCACATGGAATGTTAATGGCATTAATCAATATCGGTACCAGGTTTATGATGGCCGATATAACCGTGAAGTCAACTTAATGAACCGGTCATGTGAATGTTGCAAATGGCAGCTTTCTGGGATACCTTGTGGTCATGTTCTTGCTGTCTCCACTTTTTTAGGTCTAACAGATTGTGTACAATTCGTAGAAGACTGGTTTAAAAAACCAAAATACTAAGCCACATACGCAGAGTCAGTTCATTTTGTTGGAGACTTTCACGAATGGGTGTTTCCAGACCATATACACCCCATTATTCCACCACGAATGGACAACCCTCAACCTGGTCGACCAAAAAATACCGATCGTATACCATCTCAGGGCGAGGAACCAAGAATTATAAATTGTGGTAGGTGCGGTGAAGCGGGCCATAAAGGTTACCAATGCAAAAAATCATTTGTCCCTGATCCACCATCAAACAAACGTAAAACAAAGAACAAACAAGTTTCAGTGTATGAACATCATGAAACTCCACCTTCGTTCAACCCGTCTCAACCATATGATCACAGTTTTCAGAGTTACAACCCATACCCATCTCAAACTTATGATCAAAACCAAAGTCAATCTCAAATCTATCATCAAAACCCATACCCATCGCAACCAATTCATGAACAAAATGATCATCGATACCCGTTTCAAATGTTTGAACAATATGATTCTCAACAGTACGCCTCGCAACATCTAGATGACAAAAACACTCAGGATGAAACTAGTTGGCGTAATTTCTTAGGTTTTTAAAGTATTAGTACCTTTTAATGTATTTTTTTGTAAGTTCTAGTTAATTTGTAGTATATTGTTTAATTAATGTAATGAATCATACTTTTATTTTCAATGAAAAATTTCGCATTCATTTATTTTAACTTTTAAAACTCAATTCGTGATTCAATTAGCTCACTTTCAAACAAGAGCATCCTCATTCATATTAACTTCATTTTAGCCATTATTTAGCTCTTTGTGAAGACCTCATCAAGAAGAACAAATCGCGCTAACAAACAATTATCTTTTCAACGTATACATATACTAAAACATGTACAAAGGTTGCAACTTATCATTTTTCAAATCAATTTCTCACTCACGTGACTCACTTTAAGACATGATATCTCATCCATATTAACTTCATTTTGGATAAGCATTACTTCGTTGCGAAACTCTCATCGAAAAGAGCGCAAATCACCTAAACAACAAAATTTTATACAAGCTATACATACACTAAAATGTGTATAAAGATTGCAAAAATATGTTATAAGTTATGATAAAAAATTTTGGTAATAATAAAGACAACATTAGGACGGAAAAAAAATTAAGATAACACTAGAAAAAAAAAAGAAATTTTTTTTTTGGTAACATACCAAAACTTGCGACCAACCAAAATAAAGCAAAAATATTGGTCACATAAAAAAACTCGTGACCAACCTATTCATAATTTTTGTTTTTAGCTCTTGGTCTCGAAAAAATTTTGTCCACTAAAACTATTTCGCGACCAAACTTTTAGGGTTTTTTTTTTTTATTTCATTTTATTTTTCGGAGCTACACGTGTTGATTATTTTGTACACGTAAATTTAATCGCGACCAACCGGTCCTTTGATGTAAATTGAAAAAACTTTGTCCTCTGCAAGAGGTATAGTGTGGTCAGTGGTCCTCTGAGGTAATTTTCACTTTATTGCTTGAAGAAACGGTTTGACTTTGGTGTATTAACTAAAAGTTCAGAAGTTATAGACTTTTCAATTTTGTTACATAGTATCATATATCTTTATTTCTTCTAGTGTTTGAAATGATTGCATCAGAAACTATAAGAGCACTCTCATCCATAACACCATAACACCAATAACACCGTCCACGTCAGCGTCACATCAGCTTTAACATTTAACATTAACATCCCCAAAAAACACTCTCATCCATAACATCCCAATAACACCATAACACCAATAATATTTTATATTTTCAATTTCAACCCCTAAACTAAAACAAATATTTCATTTATTAAACTAAAACAAACATTTTATTAAAACTAAAAACATATTACAATACGTGATTAAAATAAAAATAAAAAAAAAATACAACGAAAAAAAAAAACACACTTCAAATAAAACGTTACAACAAATTAAAGGAAATACGATCTACTGACGAGGTTTCAAGTTATATTTTGCGATGATTCGATCTTTTTCGTCATTGATCCACTGCACGACCATTGGATCTTGCCCGTCAGTAGGCGTCATCAAAAACTTGATCTCTTCCAACCGGGTTATTGTGAGCTCTTTTCTGCGTGGCCCGATCGCGCCGGAGACTTCTCGTTTCAAACGAAACTCATTTGCCATAGTTTCGTGAAATAAGTCGACGAGCTCGTTCCTCCAAAGGCTTGTTCCCCGGTACTTGTTGTAGTCTCGGATCGTGCTTTCTTGGTAGCACGTTTCTTTCCCATGGGCGTGGTTGTTCATCATTACCAAACAAAGCCTCGTTTGTTTGGCTTGGGACTTCGCCGGTTAAATCAACCGGTTCCGGCGTCTCCTATTTCTTATAATGACGCAAAACATCCCAAGCGTCATCCAGACCAAACAGTGCTCCTCTGTTTTCCTCACGATACATTGCTCTCGTTGCGCACGTACGTAACAAGAGTTGAACTTTGTGCATATCCTGTTCAACGATGTCCATTTGCTTGACATCATGTCCTTGGTGCGCCGTTGAAAGTTGAGTCTATTGAACTCATTTCTGACCCGATACCAAAACGTATCTCTAGGTTGGCACTTTCCAACTTTTGGATCCTCCGAAACAGCTATGTAACACCTTGCAAGTAATGCTTCCTCTGCTGAATTCCAACGATTGGTAACGACAACCTCCTCATCAGAATCAATTGGTTCGGGTTCGGGCTCGAGGTCTTTGGATTTTTTGGATTTTCGCTTAATACGACCTTTTCCTTTTTTTGGTGGAGATGTGGGTGTCTCAGCAACATCTTGTGTTTCAGTTTGTGATTGTTGTGACTGTTGTGTGAATTGTAGGTTTTGAAAGTTGGAGTTTAAGGTGCTTTGTTGGTTTTGTTGTTGCCAAAAACAGTAATGTTTGTTGTTGTTTCCACATTTCTTGGCTTGAAAAGCCTAGTGGGTTGGGGTTTGAAGATGAACCAGCGTTCGGGTTAGATGATGAACCCGGTTTGAGGATTCCACCCATCATTGAGAAGATTGAAGAAAGTATCGTCGTTGCCTCCCGACATTGTTTTTTTTTGCGCTTAATTGAAGTTGATAGATTGAGAGTATTGAGAGGATTTAGAAGTGGAAGTGTGAATAAAATGGTGTTTTGATTGTGTATTTATAGTGGTAAAAGGTTTTTTTTTTTTTTTTTTTTTTTTTTTTATCAATTCTAGCCGTTAGGACTAAAATGAATTTTTTAAAGTTAACGGCTAGTAGTCGTTAGTATATATTTTTATATATTTATATTAAAAAATATATTAAAACTCTTTATAATATATATATAATATTTTAAGCTTGAAAATTATTATTTTTCAAAAATACATATAAATAAATGAAAAAATTATTAAAAAAAAAAAAAAAAAAAAAAAAAAAGTTCGGTTATTCGGTTATTGGGGGTTCGGTTTTCGGTTCGGTTGGGGGTTCGGTTTTCGGTTCGGTTTTCGGTTATACCAAAAAAAAAAATTAACCGAACAAACCGAACCGAACAAACCGAACAAACCGATAACCGAACCGATGAACACCCCTAGTTTGGAGTGATATCATGGATTGGATAATACCCATGGCAAAAAAGAACAATGTTACTAGCATTGTAGGTAGACTTATAGTCATAGGCGGATGATATAAGGGGCTAGAAGGGGTGCTGGCCCCCCCCCTAATTTTTTCCTCTCAACTACCGATTTACATGGATACATGGATTTATAAAAGTATTTTACATTGTGTGCATGCTAAAAACTTGGTACCAATACATGGCTAATGAGAAAAAGTCAATGTTTATAATAAAAAAAAAACATGCAGTTACATTTTTTCACTTTAGTTTCTTTTTATTTTGTTTGCTATTCTTTTTTCTAGTTGAAATTAGTTTTATTTATAATAATTGGACTAGACATGAATGTATAAAACTTTCAAAAGTTCAAGAAAATAGTTGTCAATTGGTACTAATTTGTTCAAGAAAATAGTTGTCAATTGGTACTAATTTGTTCAAAAAAATAGTTGTCAATTGGTACTAATTTGTTTAATAAGTATTCATAGTTTATTGGTTTTGTTTCTCGTTCTCGAAATTTTTTGGCCCCCCCAATCAAGACGGTCAAGCTCCGCCATCGCTATAGTGGCTCGACAATTATTATGTATGGCAAGAGCGGAATCAGAGGCTCCATGGGAAGAAAGCAAGAAAGGTCAAGAGGTAATGAACATTATTGTTGACATGGTGAGGTCTAAGCTAGCGTCCATCAGATTCAAGAAAAAAGCTCGTGTAGAAAACGTGAAGAGAATTTAGAAGCTGTCGTTGCATGAGTAATTATGTCGAGATTGTCTAGAGTCATTGTAGTTCATTAGTTTTCTATGTGTGTGGCTCTAGTTTCGTTTTGGTCGTTGTGTTTGAGCATGTTCAAACACGGTGGTTTTTATTTCCTTAAGAGAGGCTCATCACCACTCTTCTTTGTTCGAACTCATATTTTATGTATCAATATACTTCACCGGGTACAAAACCTTACACAAAAAAAAAAAAAAAAAAAAAAAAAAAAAAAGACATATCAGCTTTGAAATATGATGATATTCTTTGTTTTAACATTTTTAGAATAAATTTTGATGAATACAAAATTCCAGTCTCCTATCAATATTTCTATGCTTAACAGTAACAAATTAAGATGTACGGAGTATTATCTTTTCTAGACCAAAAGCTTTTCTAAAATAGGTTTTGAATACTTTTAAGATCTTTCTATAAAGTATTAAACACAAAGACGGACATACTTGAGGCGAGAGTTTGTACATGCATACCCTATACATACTCTTCCAAAAGCATCCGTAGTGTAATTTTAAAATAAATATATTTCTTATAGGTTAACACAACATGCACAACATCATCAAAAATGATGAAAACTCTACTTCAAAATTAATTAGTATACACCCAACACTTAAATAACACGAGCTAAAAATTCCTAGAATTGTCTATTGAAAATGCATATCTTATCACAAATGTTTGCATCTGACACTGATTAAACCTATACCTTGATTCATAACGCTAAATACCTCAATTGTTGTAAATATAATTGATGACGTATACTCTACATCCGGGTTACGAACCCGCCCCAAGACCTAATATGGATACAGCCCAGCGCGAGATGGGCTACGCTGACAAGCGTTTAGGCCCACGAAGGCCCATATACGAATCTATTTACGGAATAGATACGGGATATCTTCTAAACAAGAAGATAATCATTCTCAACCGTTTAAAGCGGGATACGCAGAGGTTGAGGACACGGAACCAACAAGGCTTCCGTGCGTATATAAGG